>JAAXCT010003790.1:0-24682 GCA_012490785.1 Eragrostis nindensis | reverse complement strand
CCCCCATGGCGGTCCTGTTTAGGAGCCGCCTGTCGGGCGTCCACGAGGACGGCGTCGAGGACGTTGTCCGCGGCGAGGCCATATCTGCGCATCAGCGTGCCGAACCCGCCTCCGCTGAGGTGCCCGCGCGACACTGACGGTGGAGCAGAGCCCGCGGGGAACGCGAGCGTGCGGCTGGCCGCGCCGACGGCGTAGTAGAGCTCGTCGAGCGTGGCGCCGGACCCGCCCAGGCCTCGGTGCGCGGCAAGGTCGAGCACGGCGAAGCGCTCGCGCCGGTCGAGGGAGGCGTAGGAGAAGGCCCTCATAGTCGGGCCCGCCGCTGCGCACGCGGAAGCGGACGCCATGGCGGCGGCCGCAGCGCACGGCCGCCTGCCATGGCGGGTCGGTGGCCGCGACGATGGCGAGCGGCTACGGGGTGCCCGGCAAGACAAAGCTGATGTTGCGGACGGATGAGAGCAGCAGCGCGGCGTAGGATGGGTCGCCGGGGTGTTGAGGAGCGCCGGCGGGGATGTCGACGGCGAGGCAGCCGAGGAACTCATCGGTGTAAGCTGACAATGAGAAAAAGATTTGAAAAAAAGTGAGAGAGAGGAGATAGTAGTTAGAGATGGTTTAATAAATATGTGATAGTTGGAATAGAGGAAGAATATAGAGGAACGATGGGTGCGGGAGAAATTATTATAGAGGAAAGAATCTCGATGACCAGGACAAAATATTCCTTTTAGAAAAAGCAAATAGAAGAACACGAGTGCGGATAGACTGAGGACGCCTTTGCGGCCGTGCATACACGACGACGGCGCGCAGCAGGCGCTCGGCCGCCGAGACAAGCAGCGGGCTCGAGCGCATCGAACGGGACGAAGAAGAGGCGGCCTGGACAACCTAGCTGCTTGCGCACTCACCCGGGGACGCCGTTGCTACGACCGTAGGAACCTGGCTTAAACAACGGACGGCGCATGGTTTCGAGCTCGGCCTCGGGCTCGACGACATGGTTGGAGGGCAACTGCGTCTCATCGCGGGTACGACGCCTCACGCACTCAAGCAGCAACATGTGGTTAAGGGCACCCACAGAGGTACAGACAGCTGCTATCTGTGAGTGTCTTGATTGTCGCACACAGATAGTAAATAGCAGCAGCTTGTATAATGGATTGTCTGTTACTCTGTCTGTATACAATTTAATTCATGCATGAGGCCACAAAATAAAAAGACAAGTGTGGATTTAACCTTTGTAACTAATTTTGTTGCTTGTATGAAGAATTCATAATGTATTAGGGGACAGACATGTAACATGTTTGAACCGTAAAAAAAAATCTAATTGATGAGTTTAAAATAAATTAGTACTAGTAACAAAAACTAACCAATTTGCTAACGGATGGGCCAGAGTCTGGACCCCACGGACAAGTCGCTCAACCAGTTCGTTCTTATCCTTGACCCCTATCCTTTTTGTTTTCTTCATCTCTCTCGACTCTCTCCTACCATTCACTGCCATTACCAGGAGCACCATCGCCCGCAGCTGGAGGCCTGGCCCTGCAGCAGAGCTGCCCCGACGCGCTGGTCCAGCCGGATACGGGTCCTGGGTCGGCGCCCCGCCGCTCCGCCACTCACTGCTGCACCATCGCCCAGAGCTTGCCGCCACCGCTGCGTCCTCGCGCGAGCTCCCCGCTGCTGCGGGCGTCTTTGCTCTCTCCTCTCTCTCTGCTGCTCCCTCGTGCCATGCTCTTCATCATTGCCAAAAAAAAAAATGCCAAGCAGGAGGCGGGATGATTTGCCGACATCATCGTTTCCGGCAAAACGAGTGCGCGGAGAAACTTTTTCAGAAGATTCAATCAATCGAGCTGTCGTTCGCAAGCAACGAGCAGTACAACGCGCGTCGGGCCGTCTATTCAATCTGGAGCACGAGCTCGCCCCGTCGTCTCGTGAGGCGACGAGATGTTTCTCTCTGTTCATTAAGAAACGCCACGTCGGATGAAATTGCTTAGGAAGAGGTTTGCAGACGGCACATTTATGTGCGTTGTGGTGTGCCCTAAGAGGGATGAAGCTGGTTCTTTTCTCTCTTGCAGGCTCGGCAGCAACAATGCTTGCTACTGGCTGCGGCTATTGTTTTGCTTTTGTGAGCAATGGAGATTTGGAGGAAGTCGCCATGCAAGAGTCAGAGGCCGCAGAGGTATCGTTTGGCATATAACTAGTAGTTAAAAAAATGAAACTCATTAGTAACTTGTTTTCAGATTACTAGCAAATTAGCTCAACCTGAAATCTAACTTTATTCTGTACACCCCACGCTCTCTTTTCGCTAGTCAATTTCACCGTTCATTGGTACCGTTTGTCTGCTCAACCGGCAGAATCCAGAGACCATCTACATCCGGGGGCAAATTAGTCCATACGCAAATACTACAACTAGAATTCTGTCCCGGCAGACGGCCGGCCATTCCACCACCGGCGAATTATCCCCTGGTCACCCACCACCGCCGGTTTCTCTCTCGCGTGCCCGCCTCCGACGACTCCCTGGACACCTGACCAGGGTAGGTCGCCGCCCTTCGCAAGATTTCGAATTTATTCCATTATTACAATGTGAGTTTTTTTTCTAGATCCCCATTTGCTTGGCAGTTCATCTTCGCGTGTCATGCTGTCGAGTCCCAGCTGCCGCCCCGGCAAGCGGCCGGCTCCACCAGGCTCGGAGGTCGGCGACAGCGATGGGGCGGACTGGATCAGCAGTCTCCCCGACGACCTGCTCCACCTGGTGCTCGTCCGCCTCGGGTGTGCCCGCGCGGCGGCGCGGACCAGCATCCTCGCCCGCCGGTGGCGCGGCCTCTGGATCCGCCTCTCCGATACACCTTCAGGGACATGGAGCTCGAGGCGGTGGAGACCGCGCTCGCGCAGGTCACCCGCCCCGTGCTGGGGCCGCCTCGACATCAAGGCGGACCTCAAGTCGGAACCGGCGCTGGGACGCGTCTCCTCGCTTCTTCTCGCGCCCGCCGCGCCAGCTTTCGCCGGAGACGCTCTCCGTCAGCCTGGAGAACAACCTGTTTTGGGGGATGCGGCCGTCGAGCTGCCCTGCTTCGACCGCACCAGATCCCTCGTCCTCGAGTTGGACTGGGTGCCCATTGCGCCTCCACCGGCCGGCGAGTTCTCCAGGCTCGAGACCCTCGAACTCACCACGGGCAGCAACATCTTCGCCGCCCTGCTGCCCAGCTGCCCGCTCCTGCGCGTTCTCCGAATCCATGCCTGCGTAGGGCTCACGGAGATCACTGTTCACTCGGGGAAGCTTGAGGAGCTTGCGGTGGAGTCTGTCTACGAATTAAGTGACATCCCCCGAATTGACATTGACGCCCCAGAGGTCAAGAAGATGAAGTTACATGTTGATATGGACCGAGAATTCAGCATGACAATTTCGGCGCCAAAGGCGGTGGAACTTGATTGGAAATTCGGAAGTACTAACGGCACTATTGGGTTTGCAACACATCGCCTCTACAGTCTGAACTACAGGCTGAGCCAAGGCGTTCGCACCTTGCATCTAGACATAGATAGTGAGGTGCGTCTAGTCTTGCTTTCTAATTCCTGCCTATATTTTTATATTGTGGTTCGTTGGTGTGGCCATTTTACATAATTTCCGTTCTTGATTTGTGCAGTATGAGACTCCAGTTCCAGACCAAGACATTCGCACAAGAGGTAGCAAGACTTCGGGTGACCAACTTCTCTGTTTTGGAGGTGGTTGTCGAAACAAAATAGCATGATTTTTGGACCATTGCTGTTGCATCTACTTCAGATTCAACCAGCTATACAAAGACTTCAGGTGGTTGTAGATCATAGCGAGGTAACCACTCAGTTGTTGTTACCTCTCAAACTTATTAACCAGCTCCTTAAGTGGTCAGACCTTCCCCAGACCCTGCACAAGCGGGAGCTACGTGCACAGGGCTGCCTTTTTTTTTTTTTTTGGTTATGAGACAATTCATTGGCGCTCCTATGTTCTTGCAGCTGGAAGATAAAGAATTGTGCCATCAGAATTGTTCCTGTCGACAACCTGTCAGCTGGAAAAGTGAAAATAGATCTTTCACTAATCTGAAGAGGTACTTATCTCTTATTATCGCATCAAAGGAGGAGATGAGGAGCTTGATTTTTGAAACTACTATTCCGATGCGCACCAGGGCTTAAGCGAATGGTTGTGGGAGCGCATGACAAGATATACAAAAAGATACGCAACATTTGTGAGGAAAATCCTCATGTGAATGTGATGTCAGACGTTGTTAGTTCTTGTTGATGTAATGAGAAGTCTTATCCTTGTGGTTAGTCTAGTGAAAAAATCATTGTTGTTTTATCCTGTTGTGTGTTTCTTTAGCTTTGTTTCTCATGATGGCTCATATCATCGTTGTCGCGTGCTAATATTGTTTCCTGAGCCTGATGACATGCTATGTATTTTCTATAGCAGTGACGACAATACTATATTAGCTGCCGCACAATTATGAAGAATGGAATGTTTTTGTCATGATTCAATTCCTAGAGATTATCCTGTATGTCTTTCGTATGGAATTGGTCATACTTATATGTCCATTAGCTCATACTTTAGAGTGATATGTTAGAAACTAGTTAAAACATCCGTGCATACAATCGTTTGATTGTTTTTCCTTAACATTTCTGGTGTCCTTTCATATGTGGTAGTATACCCACTAGTACACATTAGCACAGCGTGTGGTGAACTATTTGTGAATCTCAAAACAAGATGGCCCACCTCCCGTACGTGTTCATGCTTTATAAAGGTGACTGTCCGTACGTGTATAAGAGTATCTTTGTCAGTTTTGCGTTTGAGAAAAGAAAAAAAAAAGATTAGCGTCGTTGTTAGGATTCAACGATAGCGAGATTTTGGTAGTGAGAATAAGGATTGAGGAAACTTGAGGGAAATCTGTTGATACGTTTTGGGTGATTGGACTTTATTCGCTTGGCTCGAACCGTAAAAAGCACAACAACTAGCTGAGCTTATTTTAATCCGTCAAGCTAAATGGTCAAAATCGTACCAAAATGACAAATCAAATATCTATGTACAGTGTACTAGGAAAAAGAATAACCACGACGTCAAATTGTCGTGTACTAGATCGCCGGCGACAGATGAGTATACCCCAGCAAGCGGTAACTATTAAACTTGTTTCACATTTCATGTACAGTCCAAATAGGCTAATGCTATCGCTGTATTGCATACGTACGTGTGAAGAAGCATGACTACGCTGGCTGCGATCCTGATCGGCCGTGCTTGAACCGATCGTCGGCCCAAGCATGACTACGCTGCTGGAATGCCTCTCTCTATGGGATCGGGCTGTCAGTACGATGCAAAGCCTGAAACTTGGCCCACCAGAATAGGCTGGCACGAGCATGGCCAGAAGACACGTCGTTCTTATAAGCACTGAGCACTCGTTGCTCTGAGCCTCTGAGGGCTAGTTTAGTTTGGCTCCCCTGAGCAATCTGCCGAGCGAAAATGGTGCCTGATCAGGCACCACACACTTGCTGGTCAGGCATCGATCAGTTTTGTTGTTGGTGCTGAAGATTGCCTGAGCAAAACCGTAGGCCCATCAGAACGTCTTTACAACACAGAAACGCAAATTAACTAATCCGCCTCCACTGACCAGGGATGACGAAGCCCGCCGCCGGCGATGCTCTGGCTATTAGCTATCAAAATGGACAACACGATGCGACAAGGAGTCTCCCAAGGTTGCTTTCGTCTCAAGCGCCGGGACCGGAGGTAGCGGTCGACTGCTCCGAGGGGCCTGTTCTTCCTCAAATTCCTTCTCCCCTTTTCCAACCGTAAGGTGCAAAAATCCCGAAATTCGCAACACATACTATGAAATCAACGAAATTGATCATACCCATACCTTCTAAACCTTCAAATGAATCCATTTTAGCGGTCACGGCATCAATTTGGCCAAAGGTCGATATATACGATCGATCTCCTAAAGGGGAACATGCGGGTTGAGGTGGAAGGCGCAGCGCGACCTGCAGGGGGAGGTGGGGCGACGGCGCGAGCTCGACCTGCTGGAGGAGGGGGGCCGACGACGCAAATGCGACCTGCGGAGGAGGGTGGCGATGACGCAAAAGCGCAACTGCAGAGGAGCGGCGGTGCTCGAGTTGTGGCACGGGGAAGCGCAGCCTGAGCTTAGGGGGCGGGGACTTGTCACGATAGCAGAGACGGCGGCACGCGAGCGCGGGCGATGGGGGCGAGCGAACAAGTACCGCCGTGGAGGAAGAACCGAAGACCCTCAGGCAGCTCTGAGCGCTACGACGGGCGTTCGCTCAGGGGCTCGATTTTGAGCGCCTGATGAGCCTGATGGAGCGCCTGAGAACGTGCCTTAGCAGGCAATTCTCAGGGTAACACCAAACAGGTTATGAAGTAACCTCAGGCATGTGCTCAGGCCAGGCAAATGTGTTGAGGGCAGCAACCAAACTAGCCCTGAATCCGTGAGACGCCCTCCTTCCACCTCCCGTCCCCTGTCGTTGCGAATCCGTGAGACGCCCTCCTTCCACCTCCCTCCCCTGTCGTTGCCGGCCCCCTCTTCTTCCGAGCGACGACACCACCCAGCCAATCGCGACCTGACACAACCCGCCCTATCGATTGCTTCTGAGCTACAACCATCGATTCGTCACCTTTTCCTTGCCAAGCCCAAACATACCAGTAACATCTTCAAAAAAAAATGCTCTACCCACCATCTCTGCAATTGTTATTATCTGCACCTTTCACGCGAGAACCTGGCCACGTGCAACAGAGCAGAGGACACGGAGAACCACCGCCCTACACAATCTGAAAAACCACGGAAAGAAAAAAAGGCCTATGTATTCATTTCGCAGTTAAGCAGAACTTCCCAGTCAAACCTGGTCCGTCCAAAAGTCCACATAGAGGAAACAAGGCGCCAACCTAACAAAAAGTACACCCACATCCTACACAATCCTTGTGGAACAAATGCCTCGTCACTTTAGGTAATCCCCTGCAACTGCCTCGATCTAACTAGTATTCCACTTATTTGCTGTCGGTAAAATCAGCGTCAATGACATCACCATCGTCTGCAGGCTTCTCAGATGCGCCAGCAGGTCCAGCACCGGCATCAGCCCTGGTGTAGGACCTGCTCCGGGGGCACCCTGCTGGCTGTACAGTGACTGCACAAGCTGCTGCATACTTCCTGGTTCAATGCGGCCAGTGCGTCCTTGATTGTCTGTGTGGATCCTTCAGCAACGCATCCTTGAGCTCTTTCAGCTTTGTCTCGACCTTCCCCTTGACGTCGCCTGGGACCTTATCACCGAGCTCCTTCAATTGCTTCTCAGTCTGGTAGATAACTGACTCAGCCTGGTTCTTGGTGTCGATGGCATCTCTCTTCTCTTTGTCCTCCTTTGCAAACCTCTCAGCTTCAGAAACCATCCTCTCCACCTGAAACGTATTTTATGGATACAAGCCCAATTAGATAAGAAATCTTGAATATTGTAAAATTAAAGACATGGCAGGCTAATTCTTGCTGAAGACATACCTCATCCTTCGGCAGCGTGCTGGCGCCAGTAATAGTAATGTCCTGTTTCTTACCGGTGCCCTTGTCCACCGCGGTGACAGAGAGGATACCGTTGGCATCGATATCAAACTTGACTTCGATTTGTGGAACACCACGTGGCGCAGGTGGGATTCCATCAAGCCGGAAGCTACCAAGAGACTTGTTGTCCCTGACAAACTCTCTTTCTCCTTGGAGGACATTGATCTCCACACTGGTCTGCCCATCAGCGGCAGTTGAGAAGACCTCTGATTTGGAGGTAGGCAGCGTTGTGTTCCTTGGGATAATCTTTGTCATAACACCGCCCAATGTCTCCAAACCAATGGACAGAGGGGTGACATCAAGGAGGACAATGTCACTGACATCACCAGACAATACTCCAGCCTGTAGTAAAAAATTTGCAAATCAATATAGTTCCAAAATTCGAAGTATTCCTAGAACATAAGTAAAATGTTGACAACCTCCAAGCATTGCCGTGCGCTAAAGCTACATGTAAGATAGAATTATTACTGCAGCCTTTTAACAGGTTTACACGTACATAGCAATCTCAATTTATTTGACCAACCAAGGATTACTCATAAACTAACCTGCACAGCTGCTCCAAGTGCGACGACCTCATCGGGGTTGACAGTCACTTGGGGTCCTTTCCTGTCATTTTCTTGACATTCTTGGACGGGGCCGGTATCCTTGTTGAACCACCGACGAGAATTACCTCATCAATGTCTTTGAATGATAGCTTTGCATCTCGAAGGGAATTGTCCACAGGGGTCTTCAGCCTGAATGGCAGTTGATAAAGTTTCATTAGCAGCATGTTTCTTTCTTTAGTCCGATAGGCTCATACATAGCAAAAGTGAAGATGAGAAGCCATCGGAAGCACACTCAAGGACTGTATGACCCAAGTAAAAACGGTAGAATCATCCAAATGTAATCTTTCATCCAATATCAGCATGAGCCCAGTCATGTACCTGTCAAGAAGATCTGAGCAAAGCTCCTCGAACTTGGCCCTAGTAAGAGTTGTCTCAATATGTTTGGGGCCATCTGCAGTAGCTGTAATAAAAGGCAAGCTGAAAGAAGCACAGACCAAATCAGAACAATTTTATTTGCGAGCAAAAGACACAATATTTATAGCTGGTTCAGCTGAGGAGGCTGACCTAATATTTGTTTGTGTCAAGGAAGATAGCTCCATCTTCGCTTTCTCAGCAGCTTCCGTCAGGCGCTGCAGAGCTTGCTTATCTTTCAGCAAGTCAATACTCTCGCTGTTCTTGAAGTCAGCAGCCAGCCAATCCACAATTCTCTGGCAATGAATGTAACATTGTAAGAACGCATAACTTGAAAACAAATTAATATTTACATACAACGCTACATTGACTCGAATAGTTCACAGGGAAGCAAATGAAGTATGATAAGCAGTTGTCTTTGCTACGCCTCGGTTCATCATTTTGCACCAATAAGATTGAACCATTTTAGCCAAATATTAATTCTAAAATCGTGATAATGGGTTTAAATAACCTCCTCATGGAAAAGGAAAGATAAGGATAAAGGGTGCCTAACTTGCTTATTGGCTCATCACTTTCCTAACAAGAAGTGACATGTGAGTTACTAAGTTTTCAGTACTGCTAACAAAGGTTACTACGCACAACAAACCTAGCATAATATGAACACACACACAAAATCAATAACACACTGAATTGCTGACCGTCTACAACATAACCTGTAGTTCCTCCACACAAACACTGAAGTAGACTACTGTTTTGTATGTCAACATGGCCAAGATTGGTTTCACAAACACACACCCACACACACACCCAAAAAAAAAAAAAAAAACCATGGCCACGATTGCAAAACCTATTCACGGTAACAGATTATTTTCAGAGTGAGTACACTATATTTATTGCGTTGGGATGGTTCCAAATTCTTTTGCTGTCAAATTTCAAAAAGGCTCACGCCCTGCAACCTGACAACTAGTATGAAGTTATTTTTATGCTAATCACTCATAGAGAGGATCTCTTCCACTCAGTAACAGATAGAAGGTCAAAGACGACTGAAAAAATAATGGGAGGTACTTTTAAGCCCGTGAGACGGCAAAAGGAAAAAATTAAACCAACAGTTGTGGACTTGTGGTGACGACTGTAAAAATAGAAAAACAAAACAGAGGCATGTATTGTCAGAACATAAAAAGGATGAATGACTAACCTTGTCAAAGTCATCACCACCAAGGTGAGTGTCACCTGATGTGGACAGCACCTCGAAAACCCCATCACCAACTTCGAGAACTGAAGTCACCACCAGAAACGTAAAGTCAATATAAGATACATACAAGGGAATGGAAACTAATAATCTGGTTACAAATATCGCTTAATAAGCTAGACAGAAAAAAAAAAAGGTACACAGATCTAGTACAGTACAGATCAATTTGAAGGACTCTAACCCTCAGGATTTTCTACTTCATTGTTTGGCTTTCTTTCCTGATCAGGACTAAACTGTGTGCACACCATGTAAACATGGGGCCATGTTTGCCTAAATAATTGTGCAGCTCTGAATATTCGTTAAATGAAGGTTGACTGCTCATTTGGCGCTTACCATCTACAGGAACAGTGTTTAGGACATAGAAGGAGCTGTAAAATTCAACATGATCACAATTTCCAAGAAAAGGAACCCTCCTCCCTCTATCTGTTTACTGTATAAGTTTATTTGAACCATGTAAACACTTCTCTTGCCTTGTGTTTACAGTTCAACATGATTTCATAGCACATGACATTACATTCCCTACTTTCTTACATTCTGACCTTAAACAGAATGTGCACTTATGGCATGGTCCATGACTGCAAGCGCATGATCTGCATGATTCTTAAAAGAAATCTGAGTTCCTACATGTTACAAACCAAAAGCAGGGTACAGGTACATATTACGCAAGTCTTATACAAAACTAACACATTGCTAACTAAAATGCAGGGTATACAATTCGGCATTCATGTCCAAGATGTTGATACCAGCCACAACTCTAAGCATGTCACAACTACCAGAACTACTGAATAAAATAACAGCTAAGCATATTACAGCTACAAGAACTACTGAATCAAATAAAATCCCAAACATTTCAACTAAGTTAAAAGAGATAATAGAGGATCATGAATTTAGCTACCTAAAATTTGATATTTTACAATTGATATATCATGAATGTGATACTAGTGGAGGGGTGACTCAAGTGCGCAGGAATATGGGCCTCAAGTTAAAAGAGAGAGTGGAGGATAATGTGCTAGCAAAACTGCCAAACAAGACAGATACCTGAAACATCGAAGGTTCCACCACCAAGGTCAAAAACCAGAATAGTTTCGTTGTTCTTTTTCTCAAAACCGTATGCTAGCGATGCAGCAGTAGGCTCATTTATAATACGCAGAACCTCCAACCCAGCAATACGGCCAGCATCTTTTGTTGCAGTCCTTTGTGAGTCATTAAAGTATGCAGGGACGGTGATCACAGCCTTTGTGACCTTGTCGTTCAAGAACTTTGATGCATCGTCCACCAGCTTTCTCAGCACCTGGAAAGCAATAAAACGTTTTAACAGTGGTGGATCAGATACAGTATGTAGAATCCGAAATGCTTCAAAAAAAACTTACAGATTGCATTCCCCATTAACACACATTCACTAACAATACAGAAAGAAGCATTGATGAAACATTGAAAATTCAAATGTCATGCCAAGTGAAACTAATATACGCTAAAATTGACAACCACTTTGTGAAATCTAACCGACTTAAATGAAGATACAACCATCAGTAACGAGCTTTGACTTTAGGTGCATCCAGCGGAACTAAGGCAAACTTACTAGGTTCATCAAGCATTCACCACACTCATGCATAGGCAACAGAAATTTAGTATGTTGGAATCCAACTAACGGTCATGCTTAACAGATGGCCAACATTTTTTCAGATGTAACAGTGGGACGAGAATTGTAAATTCAAGATAGCACAGCTAAATTGTAAGCCAATTTATCAGTAGAAACTCAAGTTTAGAATAATAAAATGAATGCTCCCACTTCGTTCAGGTACATACAGCAAAGGTAAGGCATGCTTAGTGGGTTCTCATCAAGCATTCACTACAATTTATGCATACGCAATGGAAAATTTAGCATGTTGGAATCCAATTGTCAGTCATGTTTAATAGACAGCCATGTAAACTGACATAAACAACATATTTTTCAGATGTAATTGCGGGATAGGAATTGTAAAACTAAGATAGCAAGGCTAAATTCTAAGGCAATTTATCGGTACAAACTCAATTTTAGCATAACATAATGAATGCTCCAACTTTGGTGAGCGAATTTTACAATGTTAGAACCAAATTGAAAGGAATTAACCAAATTGCATCAGAAATTAGTGTTGATACCTGCGCGGAGATTTCCTCTGCGGCAAACTGCTTGCCAATCGCGGGGCAGTCGAGCTTGACGTTTCCATTGTCGTCCCTGATGACGCGGTAGGAGACCTGCTTGGACTCCTCGTCGACCTCGTTCATCTTGCGGCCGATGAAGCGCTTGACGGAGAAGAAGGTGTTCTCCGGTTGACGACGGCCTGGCTAAATAATGACATTTAGGATAGCTAATCTAGTGCAAATTGCACTAGATTGGTGTCCTAAATGTTACGTATTTGAGAGCAGGGTGTAACTTATAAAGCTGTAAGGAAGCCTATGACATAATTCAGCACATGTTCATGTGGCAAGTGTAGACCAAATTACAGTCACTAGCACCGAATATAGAAATTATGGATGCAATGAAGGGAGGAGGGTCAGCATGATCAGGCAGTACTCAATGTTTGCATATTGTAAATGTTTCAAGTAGATGGATGCTTACTTTGTATGTAATCATCAGAGTATTCCTTGTCGATCTTTCCGTGGGCCATGGCACCAACCTGGAACAATGAGCAGATACATGGGATTATAATATAATAAGTAACAGGGGATCAAGAGAAATTTAGATAAAATTTCTTTTACTCACCACAAACACAAGGGTTTCATCATCATTGGATTTGGCAACATAGTCAAACAAGTTGACTGACTTCTCAGCACTATATGAAAGACCTAAGTATACGAAATACATCAATTCACATATCTACCTGATATGGAACATGTTATACGAACAAAATAATTCTCACCAATCTTCCGCGCACCAACAGGTAGATCGTGTAACAGGATTTTTAATAACATTGAGAAGCTTCTTCACGCTTTCCAACTGCAGTAATGCTCACTTCTGCAATAATTGTGCTGCAATATCAACAGTTTCTTGCATCAGCACAAGTACTAAAATACTGAAAACACAATTTTTACAAAGATATGAGAGTCTAATTAACTTACACATCAAACCACAGAACCGTTTAAATGTTCGTGGCATGCGAACATGAGGTTTTGATTCAAATAATACTCCCTTTTCAGTTCTCACATAAACAGCTTGTAGCCTTCCAGCCTTAGTTAAGGGCTATCAATATTGCCAGCAGAGCCTACACAAGTTTTTGCAAGCAATCTCAAGATATGTAAGACTTGCTAGAAAAGGTGTCTGAAAAAATGAGAATGATGAGCACAATAAACAGTTTTATGTTTAGATCACTAAAATGTTTTTAACATCCCATAAAGAGCAGCTCCAGTGGTAGCACTATGCTCATGAAGCCGCCACAACAAGATGCCCATAGGCAAATATTGTGGCATGGCCTCCAAAGAATGAAGGATTGATCCAGGATCTCTGATCAATTGGAAATGTAAATATAAAAAAGAAGAAGATACACACAAATTTAAATCGGATTTCCAGTTAGTTCAAGCAAGGACTTGTGGATTGAATATAACAAAGAGAGTTTCTATTAAAATTCAGTAATTTCGGGAACTTAATGCAACGAGAAATCACATTACCTGATGAATGATATCAGGCCTATAATCAGCAGGATTGCGACCTTGCTTCCTCAAATAATTGGCGTGATCATCTGAGTTCAAGATTTGCATAGTCTGGGCGAAACGTTAAAATAATTATCAAACTTATATCCATGCATGACAAAACGTTTGTTAAAAAAAAATAGTGCATCCGCTTTTATTTGCTTCACTCTTTTTTCCCCTACAAAACTGAAGCTTTAAAATGAATAAAGGTTGGCAATGATGCTCCCGGTTACAAATCAACAAGTTTGAATACACTATTTAAATGCTAGAAAAGAATAAATATGCAAAGAATCTTGAGCCTCACCTTGCCGACATTGCGACCTCAAGGCAGGCCCTCTCGAGCACGAAGATGGCGCGGGTTGCCGCTTTCCATCAACCGTCCGTGGCACGACCGTTAGCCCCTCCACGGACGCCGCTTGCTCCTCCTCCTCCTCACCTGCCGCCGCCGCCGTCATGTTCTCATTCCCCTTTCCCCTCCTCGCCGGCCTCCTCCGGCGGCGGCTGCAGCTCCTCCGCCTCATCGGCCTGGGGCGCGTAGAGGCCCGCGGCCTCGTCGAGCTTGCGCTTCTTCTTCCAGCCCTTCACTGCGTACGCCGCCCTATTGCTGTCAGCTGGCTTGCTCGGCTGCGGGCGTTTGAGCGCCGGGGACTTCGCCCGGGGTTTATTATGCCAACACCGCGCGCGACGCGAGGAGAGGAGGGAGGGAAGCCCCACCGCGGGCTACGCGCGAGGGGAGATGGAACGGCGGGCTGCCGGGAGGAGGAAGAGAGGCGGGTGGCCTGAGGGTTAGCTTAGGGCTTGGTAGAGCATGTAAGGATCGTGTGACCGAGAGGGGGGGGGGTGAATCGGTGCACTCTAGAATCTATTTCCAAACACTTGCACCCAAGCAACTCCTAGCGAGTAGTTCTAGTAAAAGGTAAAGCACACTAAGGAGTATCCTTAACCTATTAGCTAGTGCATATAGATAACACAATCACACCACACTAGCAACCTAGCACAAGATAGATAGATAGCGGAAGACTTAAGCTAGGCAAGGCAAGGAACAAGATAACTAGAGACAAGGCAACCAAGATACTAGGCACACTAAGTAGAGTCCTTAGAGCATAGATAGGCTATAACAGTAAGCACACGAGCAAGGCAATCAAGCAAACCTAGTGAAGCTAGTAGGTACCAAGGTAACACACAAGCAAGATATGAGCACAACTCAAGTACTACAAGCAATCATATGAAGTGCGATAAGTAAATGCGAGTAGTAAAGGAGAAGGGATAGAGAGAATGCTCATGATGTTTTCCCGTGGTCTCGGAAGGATGGCGCCTTCCCCTACTCCACGTTGGGTCACTCCCGCCGGAGTCTCGACCCCGTCCCTCCACTCTCGATGGCGATCCCTCCTAGAGCACACTTCACCCTCCGAGTGAAGTCGCGGGCACGTCCCGCCGGGCTCGATCCCGGGTACTCTTCCGGAGGTAAGGCCCGCACTTGATGCGTGCCAAAGGGCGCTCCACTAGTGATGCTTCTTTCGCACGGGAAGCTCCAAGACCGTGTACAAACTTGTGTCGACTTCCACAATCTCCTTGGACAGCTCAACACCGACGCCTAACCGGTCTAGGCCTTGCCATAGACCAAGAGTAACAGCCCTAGATGACTCTCTCAAGCCCACACTAGCCTAGAGATCAAAGGATGCAACTTGCTACTCTCTCAAGCACTAGGATCACTCCAAATCCTCTCAAGTGCTTCACACTTCTTCCTCTTGGCTTCTTGGCAGCACCTCCCCTCTTTCCTGGGTCCAAGAGCACCTCAAAGAGTAAACAACCGACTATATATAGGCCTCCAACCTCAAACTAGCCGTTGTCCAAAAGTGCCCAGTCTGCGTGATGACCGTACAATAGGACCGTACTGTCCGGTCTCCATCTGACCGTATTGTCCGGTCTTCACCAGACCGGCATCCAGGGAGTGCTGACCTTCATCTCAAACCAGACCGTATTGTACGGTCCCTAGGACCGTATTGTCCGGTCTCCAGTCTTCATCAGCCAACAGAAACTTCTCCTTCTCTGTTGCTCTTCTCCTGTAAGACCGTACTGTCCGGCCTTACCGTATTGTACGGTCAAACTGTCCGGTCTCATTCTTCAACGTTCCGAAACTTCAGCTTCTCTGTCTGAATACCCATAGAGACCGTACTGTCCGTTCCCTAGGACGTACTTACGGTCAACTGTCCGGTCTCTATTCTTCAACTTCCAGAAACTTGAGCTTCTCTGTCTGGATTTCCTCTGTAGACCGTATTGTCCGGTCCCTAGACCGTACTGTCCGGTCCACTGTCCGGTCTCTATTCTTCAACTTCCAGAAACTTGAGCTCTCTGTCTGGATTTCCTCTGTAGACCGTATTGTACGGTCTCCTTGACCGTACTGTCCGGTCTCTTCTGCCTTCGCAGCTTCGATCTTCTTCTTGATCTTCTTCTTCAAGACTTGATCTTCTTGGTTCCTTCAACTCTCTTCTGCCACCCTAGCCCCTGAGAGACTCACCATGCATCCAATGATCTCTATAACTAGTGTGTACTAAGAGAACCACCTCGAACCCTCTTGATAGTCCGGTTTTTCCTATGGACTCAAGCTAACATCTAACCAAGCAACACTCGCTTGGATCTAGCATGTCCTTAGCCTTGATCCATGTCTTCTCCGCGACTCCATCAAGTCCGTTCTTGTGTAGATGAAGGCAACCAATCATCCTTGTCAATTAAGTTCATGGTGTGTTGGCGTTCACCACCAACGGACGGAGCTTTCTTCATATGTGACCTATAAGATCTCACAAAGAGTGTTAGTCACATTCATGGTTCTCATCCTATCACCAAAACATTCATACCTTGGGGTTTCCCTAGCTCCAATGGTCATGAAGCTTACAATCTCCCCCTTTTTGGTGATGGATGACAACCATGATAAAAATGATCGAGAAGATAAAATGTAATGACAAAAGCCAAGATAAAAGCGCAACTCGATCAAGACACTAAACAACAAGTATATGATAGAGAGATAGTTACCTTGTTGATTAGGTCGAGGCAAGTCATAGCTCAAAAGAAGTCACAAGTTAGAGCAAAAACTCATATCACAAGTGAAAGAAAGCACATGGAGCTATGACAAGCAAAGTTGCAAGGGGTTTACCTTCATACTTACTTTGTAGAATTCCGCTCCCCCTTGACAAGTGCACCAATCTCAAGATTGTGTGAAGATCGATCATCTTGATCACTTGATCTTCATCGCGCACACTCCCCCTTGAGACGGCATTCTTCTTCTTCTTCATCACCTCAAGATTGTGTGAAGATCGATCGTCTTGATCACTTGATCTTCTTTGTACAAACTCCCCCTTGAGGTGATCATCATCTTCCAACTCATTGTAAGTCCGAACTCTTCTTCCCCCTACTCTTCCCACTCGAACTCTTCTCCCCATATTCTTGCTCGATCATTAAGCCCAACTCTTCTCCCCCTTTGGCATCTATCACCCAAAAGAAATCTTCCAAGGGAGAAAAGGTTAGTGTAAATGTATGAGACGAGTGGGAAAATGAGTTACTTGATTTGGCGTGAAGCTCCCCTTGATCCGTGATTCTCCATCTCCCAACAATTATCCCTACACACATTCTCAAAAGAATATTGTCTTGAAGTACATAGGGTTAGTTGATGATGATGGAAATGTATGAACCCTTAGACTTTGAGCCGCGCAAGTGGATTTAACCTTGGAGCTCAAAAATCTGGTTCAATGGGCATGAAGCTCATATAGCATTGCTATATATTCATCATAGGAGGTCATATACTCATATTGTGAATAAGCAACTCCCCCTAGATGGGTGCTCGCGCCGAGACACTTATGCAAGATGCATGATGCGAATGCAAGGAATGATAAGTGTACAATGCATGATGCTATAAGGATAAAACAAGAGAAAGCTAAGAGCGAAGTTACCAACAACAAGTTTGAGCCCTCCATGAGCTTGATCACAACGAGCCATTCTTCAAAGCCTCGGGAGCCAAGTGCCACCAATCCCAAGCTTAACCCATGCTCATTGCTATCTCAAGAAGGTTAGTCGTCGGTCCTACAAAACAAGAAGAACACACAAAAACAACAACACAAACAAAAACAAGCAAAGTATATATACATATATACATATGTAAGCTCAAGGATATCAAGTGAAGTCGGAGAGGTCGAGAACATTAAGTTCTCCCCGGAGCTTACAAAAGGTCTTCTGTCAAGTGGCTTGGTGAAGATGTCCGCCAATTGTTCATGAGTCCGAACACCAATCAATTCAATATCCTTCTTGGCCACATGATCTCGAATGAAGTGATGCTTGACTTCAATGTGCTTGGCATGGCCGTGATCACCCTTGTTGAGAGCCATATTGATAGCACTTTCGCTATCACAATAGAGAGGTACTTGCCCATAAGATAATCCATAGTCCAATAGGGTTTGCTTCATGTATAGGAGTTGAGCACAACAAGCACCGGCCGCCAAATATTCCGCCTCCGCCGTAGAGATAGCCACACAATTTTGTTTCTTGGAACTCCATGAGATGAGTGATTGTCCAAGAAATTGGCATCCACCGGAGGTACTCTTTCTACTCACTTTGCATCCGGCGAAATCCGAGTCCGCATAGCCAACAAGTCCAAAGTCCGAGCCTTTTGGATACCATAGGCCCATTGTAGGAGTACTCTTGATGTACCTAAGAATTCTTTTCACGGCACTCATATGGGACTCCTTGGGTTAGCTTGATAACGAGCACAAAGGCACACACTAAACATGATATCCGGTCTAGATGCGGTAAGGTAAAGAAGTGAACCAATCATAGAACGCGATAGAGTTTAGGATCCACCGGTATACCTTTTACATCCACATCAAGAGGGACACTTGTAGCCATAGGTGTGTCGTAGGGCTTGGAGTCTTCCATGCCGAATCTCTTAAGAAGATCCCGAGTGTACTTCTCTTGGTAGATGAACGTGCCCTCCTTCATTTGCTTGACTTGAAAACCGAGGAAGACATGAAGTTCACCTATCATGGACATCTCAAACTCTTTCTTCATAAGAGCACGGAACTCATCATTATAGATTTCGTTAGTGGAGCCATAGATGATATCATCAACATAGATTTGACAAACAAAGAGATCATCACCAATATGCTTAGTAAAGAGAGTGTTGTCGATACTACCGATCTTGTAGCCCTTGGTGATGAGATGATCTCGAAGTCGTTCATACCATGCTCTTGGTGCTTGTTTGAGTCCGTAGAGAGCCTTCTTAAGCTTGTACACATGGTCCGGATGCTCGGGGTCCTCGAAGCCGGGAGGTTGCTCTACATAAACTTCTTCATTGATTAGTCCATTGAGAAATGCACTTTTCACATCCATTTGGTGAAGTTTAAAATCAAAATGAGAAGCATAAGCAAGAAGTGTTCTTATAGCCTCAAGACGAGCGACGGGGGCGAAAGTCTCGTCAAAATCGACGCCTTCAACTTGAGAGTAGCCCTTCGCCACAAGTCTTGCCTTGTTCCTCACGATTGCTCCCTTCTCATCTTGCTTGTTCTTGAAGACCCACTTAGCGCCAATGACATTGGATCGCTTGGGCCGCTTCACCAACTTCCAAACATCATTCCTCTTGAAGTTGTTGAGCTCCTCTTGCATGGATAGCACCCACTTGTGATCTTTCAAGGCTTCCTCGATCGTCTTCGGCTCTAGGGTAGAGACAAAAGAGAAGTTCTCAACAATGTTAGCTTCATCAACATAATTAGGTTTATATTGACTTCTCCTAGTCTTTATCCCTTGAGAAGGACTCCCAATGATGAGATCACGTGAATGATCCCGAGCAATGGGTTTGTGCTTCCTTGAAGGTTCTTGTCGAGGAGGAGGAGGAGCCGGCGAAGTGTCTTGCGCATCTCTTGCGGCTTGCTCCCTTGAGATGTGAGTGTCTTGTTGTCGAAGAGGTGAACCCGAGCCATCATCTTGAGTTGAAGTAGATTGTGCTTGTTCTTGATTGCTCGGTGAAGCTTGGCTCGTAGATGCATGAGGTGGACTTGATGGCGCTTGTTGCGGTTCATTTGGAGTAGCTTGACTCGAAGATGCTTGTTGCGGTTCGCTTGGAGTAGCTTGACTCGAAGATGCTTGTTGCGGATCACTTGAAGGTGCTTGATGTTGTTCACTTGAGGGAGAGCTTGGATTCACTTGAGATGTGCTCGTAGAAGGTCCGCTTGATGAAGTTGTTGGAGGAGGTGTCGGAGGTTCATCTTCACGAGGAATAACTTCACCAATGGGCATGTTCTCCAAAGCTTCCTCCACGGGTTCATCACCTACAATATGAGAAGAAGGAGGGTCTTCTTGAGACCCGTGAGACTCATCAAATTGCACATCATAGGTTTCTTCAACAAAGCCGGTAGAGGTGTTGTAAACCCGATAAGCCTTGGCCGAGCCCGAGTAACCGACAAGAATGCCCACATCGGTCCTCTTCTCGAACTTGCCAAGTCTTTCCCTCTTCTTGTAGATGTAGCACTTGCAACCAAACACTCGGAAGTAGGCAACATTCGGTCTTCTCCCAACAATCACTTCATATGGAGTCTTGTTTAGCAACTTGTGAGGATAGATCCGGTTGGAGTGTAGCATGCGGTGTTGATAGCTTCCGCCCAAAACTTCTCCGGAGTGTTGTACTCATCAAGCATAGCACGAGCAAGAGTGATAAGGGTCTTGTTCTCCTCTCAACAACACCATTTTGTTGAGGAGTGTATGTAGCCGAGAACTCATGCTTGATGCCAATCTCATCACAATAGTCTTCAATGATAGAGTTTTTAAACTCCGTCCCATTATCACTCCGAATCTTCTTGATGTGATGCCCATACTCATTTTGCACTCTTCTAGCAAACTTCTTGAATATCCCAATTGCTTGTGCCTTGTTCTCAAGAAAGAATACCCAAGTATATCTTGAGTAGTCGTCCACTACCACCAAGCAATAGAGATTCCCACCAATGCTCACATAAGTTGTAGGCCCGAAGAGATCAATGTGTAAGAGCTCAAGAGGTCTTGAAGTTGACAAGAAATTCTTGGATGGATGAGGTGAAGCCACTTGCTTTCCGGCTTGGCATGCACTACATAGCTTGTCCTTCTCAAAGGTGACATCCTTGACTCCTCTCACTAGCTTGTTCTTCATCACACGCTTGAGTTGACCCATACCAATGTGAGCAAGCCTCCGATGCCATAGCCAACCTAGAGCGGACTTAGTGAAGAGACAAGTGCTAGGGGCAACAATGTTAGTCTCAAAATCAACAACATATAGATTATTATGACGAAAGCCCTTGATAGTGAGACCCATAGCATCATTATGAAGAACCACCCCATTAGCATCAAAGTTACAAGAAAAGCCAAGATCACATATTTGAGCAACGGATAGAAGATTGAAGTTTAGGGACTCAACAAGCAATACATTAGAGATAGAGAGGTCATTTGAGATAGCCACCTTACCAAGACCTCTCACCTTGTGCTTGGAGTTGTCCCCAAATGTGACCTTGTCATGATCTTCATTTTCTTCCAAGTTGGTGAAGATGGATGAAGTACCGGTCATGTGTTGAGTGCACCCACTATCCAACACCCAATGTTTGCCACCAATCTTGTAGTTCACCTTGGAAGTAGCCATCAAGCAAAGAGGAGTGTTAGTATCATGAGAATCAATTGACATATCATTTACCTCTTGCTTGCTCTTGATGTAGGCCATAGGAACTCCATTGAGAAGTCCAAGTCCAATGCATCCAAGGCGTCAATCATTGCCTTGGTGACTCCATTGTGTCTCCACTCACTCCGATCATATCCCAAGTGTAGGACATGGTTCCCAAGAGGATAGGCTTGAAATCTTCCCACTTCATCACTTCCATTGGCGTACTCAAGGATGTTGTACATTTGATGCTCATAGGATAAGGCAATCAAGATAGCTCCTTGAGAGGCATCCGATCAATATCATCACCAATATCATTTAGGACATAGATCTTCCGATGATAAGGGAGGAGAGACACATTATCGTATCACCACCTCTCATCACTACCTTCTCTTCCCTTCAAAAGAATTGACTCTTGCAAACAATATGAGGAGCCTCTTCCAACACTCAAGCCAAGTCTCTTCTCTTCTCGTAGAACTCATCATACATGTCAAGGAGAAGGTAGTGAGCTCCACCGGCAAGACCCGGTTCATACATGTTGTAGTAGTCTTCATAGAAAGGAGGTAAGAGATCTCCATCCGGGGGATATTCCTTGATAGGCTTCGGCTCATCATCACTAGCACTTGAATAGTCATCATCACAATAGAAGACGGGAACTAACATCATCTTCTTCTTCTCCTCATCATCACTTGGGGTCTTGAATGTGTTAGAGAGCAAAGAGCGAGCCTTCTTCTTGTGACGATCTCAATGACTTGCTCAATTGAATATGACTCAAGCTCAAAGCTCTCAAACTCAATGTGATCACCATACTTGTCCTTCGGAGAGCATCAAGAAACCTTCTAAGACCTTGACCCTTAGTGACTATCCAAAGCTTGTTCTCATTTATCCTCTTGATGAGAGAATCCATCCGAAGAGCAAACTCAACAAGATCTTCATTCGGCTCCATAGAGATGTGGTCCAACTCATCACATAGCTTGAGATATCCATCCTCTTGATCCCGAGAAAGAACCTTCACCAACACGAGATGATGATTGAGCTTGAGGTAGAGGTTGAGCTTCAATGTGTTGATCTTCACTTGCATGAGAGATATCCTTGCCCTTCTTGATATCCTCCTCAAGAGAGGAGAGAATAGCAACCACCTCATCATAGGGCATGTTCACAAACTCATCCACTCGAGCAAAAGCAAGAATACCAAACCGCGAGAGTGGTAGAGATCGGATAAGCTTCTTCACAACATGCTTGTGCATAATAGATGGATAGCCTCTGACATGAGTTTCCTAGCAAGAACATACAAGCGAGATGCGAAGTTAGTGATATCCTCATTATCATTCAAAACAAGCTCATCATACTCATCACGCACACCATAGTAGGAAATGTCATTAAGCACACAATCATAAGGCTCATCAAGGTAGAGGCGATGGAAGTGTTAGAAACGTCATCATGAGTGGACTCCATTTTCCCACACGCAATCCCGGTCACGACTCAAGGCGGTAAAGCCCTAATAATGAGCACTTGGCTCTGATACCACTTGTAAGGATCGTGTGACCGAGAGGGGGGGTGAATCGGTGCACTCTAGAATCTATTTCCAAACACTTGCACCCAAGCAACTCCTAGCGAGTAGTTCTAGTAACAAGGTAAAGCACACTAAGGAGTATCCTTAACCTATAAGCTAGTGCATATAGATAACACAATCACACCACACTAGCAACCTAGCACAAGATAGATAGATAGCGGAAGACTTAAGCTAGGCAAGGCAAGGAACAAGATAACTAGAGACAAGGCAACCAAGATACTAGGCACACTAAGTAGAGTCCTTAGAGCTATTAGATAGCTATAACAGGTAAGCACACGAGCAAGGCAATCAAGCAAACCTAGTGAAGCTAGTAGGTACCAAGGTAACACACAAGCAAGATATGAGCACAACTCAAGTACTACAAGCAATCATATGAAGTGCGATAAGTAAATGCGAGTAGTAAAGGAAGGGATAGAGAATGCTCATGATGTTTTCCCGTGGTCTCGGAAGGATGGCGCCTTCCCCTACTCCACGTTGGGTCACTCCCGCTGGAGTCTCGACCCCGTCCCTCCGCTCGATGGCGATCCCTCCTAGAGCACACTTCACCCTCCGAGTGAAGTCGCGGGCACGTCCCGCCGGGCTCGATCCCGGGTACTCTTCCGGAGGTAAGGCTCCGCACTTGATGCGTGCCAAAGGGCGCTCCACTAGTGATGCTTCTTTTCGCACGGGAAGCTCCAAGACCGTGTACAAACTTGTGTCGACTTCCACAATCTCCTTGGACAGCTCAACACCGACGCCTAACCGGTCTAGGCCTTGCCATAGACCAAGAGTAACAGCCCTAGATGACTCTCTCAAGCCCACCCCACAAGCCTAGAGATCAAAGGATGCAACTTGCTACTCTCTCAAGCACTAGGATCACTCCAAATCCCTCTCAAGTGCTTCACACTTTCCTCTTGGCTTCTTGGCAGCACCTCCCCTCTTTCCTGGGTCCAAGAGCACCTCAAAGAGGTAAACAACCGACTATATATAGGCCTCCAACCTCAAACTAGCCGTTGTCCAAAAGTGCCCAGTCTGCGTGATGACCGTACAATAGGACGTACTGTCCGGTCTCCATCGACCGTATTGTCCGGGTCTTCACCAGCCGGCATCCAGGGAGTGCTGACTTCATCTCAAACCAGACCGTATTGTACGGTCCCTAGGACCGTATTGTCCGTCTCCATTCTTCATCAGCCAACAGAAACTTCCTTCCTGTCTCTTCTCCTAAGACCGTACTGTCCGGTCCTTGACCGTATTGTACGATCAAACTGTCCGGTCTTCATTCTTCGACTTCCAGAACTTCAGCTTCTCTGTCTGGAACCCAATAGAGACCGTACTGTCCGGTTCTAGGACCGTACTGTACGGTCAACTGTCCGGTCTCTATTCTTCACTTCCAGAAACTTGAGCTTCTCTGTCTGGATTTCCTCTGTAGACCGTATTGTACGGTCTCTTGACCGTACTGTCCGGTCCACTGTCCGTCTCTCTTCTTCAACTTCCAGAAACTTGAGCTTCTCTGTCTGGATTTCCTCTGTAACCGTATTGTACGGTCTCCTGGACCGTACTGTCCGGTCTCTTCTGCCTTTGCAGCTTCGATCTTCTTCTTGATCTTCTTCTTCAACACTTGATCTTCTTGGTTCCTTCAACTCTCTTCTGCCACCCTAGCCCCTGAGAGACTCACCATGCATCCATGATCTCTATAACTAGTGTGTACTAAGAGACCACCTCGAACCCTCTTGATAGTCCGGTTTTTTCCTATGGACTCAAGCTAACATCTAACCAAGCAACACTCGCTTGGATCTAGCATGTCCTTAGCCTTGATCCATGTCTTCTCCGCGACCCATCAAGTCCGTTCTTGTGTAGATGAAGGCAACCAATCATCCTTGTCAATTAAGTTCATGGTGTGTTGGCGTTCACCACCAACGGACGGAGCTTTCTTCATATGTGACCTATAAGATCTCACAAAGAGTATTAGTCACATTCATGGTTCTCATCCTATCACCAAAACATTCATACCTTGGGGTTTCCCTAGCTCCAATGGTCATGAAGCTTACACAG